>JAYKKM010000148.1:5825000-5832500 GCA_035772405.1 Chrysogorgia sp. JL179-B06
GTTAATCGACTAGTCATTTTATTGATAACTATACTGGTATCACTTATTTACTAGCACTGAGAGAAAGTCGAATAGTTTGTTTTGTAACCCTGAGCCAACTGATCATGCCCAAAGGCGAAGCTGAGGGTAACAACAAGAGTCGAGGAGAACAAAATATGCTGTTTCTGAAGAGAGCAGTGAGTAAATCAGAGTTTTGTTATATACCAAGTATCAAGTAATGGGAAAAATATAAAAATAAATGTGTTGTTGCCTTGGTTATAAAGGAACATCACAATTTTTGGCCTGTCATGCATGCAAGTATTTTCATGCAATCGGAAAGGTAGTCTTCAACACTTGGTATATAACAAACAAATTTTGTGCATTTTTTGCTTCAGTGTTATTTTCACCAAAATGTTACCACCATACTGTAACATTCAATCTGAAAAACTACAATGGTATTATTATAAATTTAAAGATTATATTATATTATATTATAATATTATAATTATATGACTATATATATGCACAATATATACACAAGTATCATTATATTAAAAGTCACGTATATATGGTTATTCCCCATTATTGCCCAGTACTTTTAATTAGTAGCTGAAACAAGTTCAGCAGCTCTAAATTTAAACAGTGTTGTCATATGCAACTATTTTAGTGAATCTAAATTTAGATACTTGCAAAACATATTGCAAGTATGACTATACGAATGAAGTTGTCTATAGCTGTCTAGCTGTGATAGATTTCCAGCTGTAAACATAATCTCTTGGTCATCAACCAAAACTGCTGATGTAATCTCTGGATCAAATATGTTCTAGCTTGCACCTTCAATGTCCACTACCATATGACCTGCTTCTTTGATTGTACATAGAAATAATGTGACAAACATTCAGCTTTCTGAAACAATTCGTCTCCTTGGTCATCACAAGGCAACCCATCATTGTTAATGTATTTTGTGAAAGTACCTCCCACAAATTCCTCCGCACTCACACTCTCCCCACTTGACATATTTCCAAAATAAATACACTTATACTGAAGAGTTCGGCCAAATACTTCTGACAAGTCCTCGTTGTGAACTTTGTCTTTTATTTGAAATGCAAAGTTTCGAGCCAGGTGGTGCATCTTTACGACCTACAAAAATATTAACGATAATGAAAACAATAATTATTAAAATGTGACTTGCTTTTCCATACGATAAATAGTACAACTAAACTACATGTAGCTAGAAATGCTACATGTATATATATCAACTGTTATAAAATTTATATGTAATAAATATATTATATGTTTAGATCTTTATTTGACAGTATAGTTACAAATCTTCTTGGTTTGATTCTCCACTGTTTGATTTATTTTCTTAATCACCTCCAGTGCTTCAGCCTTATACCTCTTAATCACCCAAATCACATGCGAAAAATCTTTGGTGGCAGTGGTTGCTTTATAGGCTTTTCTGAAACCTCCCTCGCCAAGAACGTCTTGAGTCTTGACTGATGTTAAACTCTACAGGGATTGGAAGTTCGCTCGACCATGTAAGGGAATGAAGGTTGAAGGAAAGCAAATTGACCAACGTTGTTTTGGATTGCACCAGCCTTCCCAGTTGCAAAATGGTCGACACTGACAAACATCTTGGAGCAATTTTTGATAAGTTCTTCAACTTTGGGAGAGGACTTACGCTTTTGGTTAACGCTTTCCGCTTTGTGCTCGTTCCAGGACAGCCTTCAGTAACGTCAGTTAGTGTCTTCCACTATAATTTCCAAATCAGTTTCCGCAATAAAACGAACGTGGATGAGCTGCACGTTGGGAATGTGCTTTATTGTTCTACACGAAGGACCTTGATCACACGCAAGAATATCACATACCATACCGGCTCCGATACTACGCCGAAAATGTGTAATGCAGGCTTTTTGATATTTTCCACTGTCATCTCAAGGTTACCATGTGCTGACAAAGGAAAACAGGACTAGCACTAGAACGGATACATAAAAAAGATCCACACATCTCGCAAAGCATTCTGGTCTATGGCGGGCCATGAAGATTTTCTTGGCCATGAAGATTTTGTGTTTTGTTTTGCTTTAATTTCAATTTGATAACTATTTTAGTTTACTTTTGTTTTTATTTTAGTTTTTATTTTCAATAATATAAATAAATTAAAGATAAAATATAAAAAAATAAGAAAAAATGCTATGGTATGTAATAGTAAAGCGGTATGAAACTTCAAAAGGAATGAAAGTGCATGAGCTACTAATGAAGTTCCTCGCAAAATCACTACGCCAATGTACATACCAAATGATTATATTTATTATATTATATCATTTACAAACCGTGGAATAAGGTGTACTGTATATCAGCTCTAAAACACTCGGCTATCGCTTCGTATTTGAAATCTGAGAGAGCTCCTGCGTTGGTTTGTAAATATTTCATATATATATATATATATATATATATATATATATATATATATATATATATATATATATATATATATATATATATATATATATATATATATATATATATACTAAAACGAATGTGATGTTGTTCACGGAACGTTGAAAGTGCTCAATACCATAAAGGTAGAGCGAATATGATAGAAGTGGTCTTACCTCAAAATGATAAAAGCCGCAACTGTCAGTTTCACGCAAGGCGATCTTCGTCTAAAAATTGGAACAATAGTCATAGAAGCTGATTATGGAATTGTGGGACATCTAGTTGTTAAAGAAAAATTCCAAGCACCACCAAAAAAAGCGGACATAGCTTATCATTTGAAGTTAAATGATCCCAATAATTCTGAAGAGTTTGAAGAGGGAGATGTTGTTGGATTCGCCTGAAGATCGCCTTGCGTGAAACTGACAGTTGCGGCTTTTATCATTTTGAGGTAAGACCACTTTCACTATATATATATATATATATATATATATATATATATATATATATATATATATATATATATATATATATATATATATATATATATATATATATATATATATAATATATATATATATATATATATATATATATATATATATATATATATATATATATATATATATATATATAGAAAGTTCGTTGTGGAAACGATGAAGATTTTCGCTTTTATTATAAGCTCTTCAGGTGCTGAGTACTTGGTGAAAGTGTTTGGATATCCTATATTTACAATGTGTAGTATTTCACCACCACGTCACTACACGTGTGGTGTTAGGTTACTTACTGCTAATTATTTACATAAAAATTTCACACAAACCTCTAGTTATATTAAATATATATATCTTACAAGAAGTTGGTATTTAGCAGGAATTTAAATTCGGTTGGAGTATAGAAATAATGTCTCTTTCCTTCGACTCTCTTATTAAGCGGCTTGAATGACTGTCACATTGATAAATGGGCATGATCTGGAAGATGCCATTGCTGCACTTCCTTATGTGCTCGCTAACTGCTAAGTGGCTATACTCTTCGTGATTGACTTGTTGTCGGTGTAGTGTCAACAAGTCAATCACCGAACTACCGACAACAAGTCAATCACGACTACCAAATTACCGACAACAAGTCAATCACGAAGAGTATAGCCACTTAGCAGTTAGCGAGCACATAAGGAAGTGCAGCAATGGCATCTTCCAGATCATGCCCATTTATCAATGTGACAGTCATTCAAGCCGCTTAATAAGAGAGTCGAAGGAAAGAGACATTATTTCTATACTCCAACCGAATTTAAATTCCTGCTAAATACCAACTTCTTGTAAGATATATATATTTTATATAACTAGAGGTTTGTGTGAAATTTTTATGTAAATAATTAGCCAAGCGCGAAAATCCGTGTCTGAAAGTGGGGGGGATGACTGCATCGTTTGCGGAAAGTCAGAAGGAGATAATCATACATTGGTCAAAAAGTGGGGGGGATACATCCCCCCCGTCCCCCCCAGGATTGACGCCCTTGTAATTAGCAGTAAGTAACCTAACACCACACGTGTAGTGACGTGGTGGTGAAATACTACACATTGTAAATATAGGATATCCAAACACTTTCACCAAGTACTCAGCACCTGAAGAGCTTATAATAAAAGCGAAAACGTTTGTGCAGAATGAGTGTTATTTACTGATATCCTTTATTCCATCTTCATCGTTTCCACAACGAACTTTTTCTCTCTCTCTCTCTCTCTATATATATATATATATATATATATATATATATATATATATATATATATATATACGCTCTATGACCTTTAGGCCATATTGAGCGCTCTACAGGATGAACCATTGTCGCTTACGCATTGTGCGCACGCTCACTGCTTGCAGTTGAGCGCTCTGGCATGGTTCTTGATGTCCCACATTTTGTGTGGTAAATGTCCCACATTTTGTGTGGTAAACTGTAAATAGCAGTCATCTTCATCCTGCTCATCAGCACTACACTGATGAGGCCCAAAAGGCCGAAACGGTACCGTCTGTAGTTATATATATATATATATATATATATAATTTTATTAAATTCTATTCAATGACAAAAATTCATTTTTTCTACAGTATGAAGCTACAGTTGATATTGATAATGTCTACGAGGACGCAGCAACTGGAGAACCTTTTTACAAACTTTCAACAAATAATTGTAATGTCAAAAACAAGTTTCAACTTATTGTTCAACTAGAATTTGTGGATGAATCTGTCAGTCAAGATTTCTATAGTAAAGAATTTCTTCTTCGGACGGAAGGAAGACATTCTCCTGGTATGAAGTGAAATATTTAACATTTGATGTCTATTTATTTATGTCATGTGAAAAACATATTTGATACAAGTGCATCGCATCGTACCAATTACATGGTACTGAAATGAATTATTGTGCTGTGCATGCGCTGTGTGTCTGACAGTGCTGTCTGCTGTAATGTGTGCTCATGCACTGTAAAAACAGATGGTTAAAACAACCAATTTGATAGGGTTCTCTCAGACTCATCAATTGACCTATTTTTATGCGTTAAAACAGCCGAATTTTTTGGTTGAAACAACCAACTAAGGCCATTTTAACCAAAATATTCAGTTAGTTAAACCATGCAAATTGGTTAAATTCATTTGAGTCTGAGAGAACCCTATCAAATTGGTTGTTTCAACCAATCTGTTTTTACAGTGTGTATGCTGCGCTTTGCTGCGTATGCTACATCGGTTGTATGTTAGGTGCTCGTGTGTGATATGCTGTGTTGTTCTGTGTGCTCATATGTGTTGTGTGTGTTCTGTATTGTGAGTGATGTGTACTGGCTGTGTGACACAGCTTCTGTGTAATTGCGTTGTCTAGTGCTCCTATCAGACTGTCACGAAGTTGTCGATAACACACCTCCTTAAAGCTATCTATTCGACTATAATCAGTATCGTAATTATGTTTACCTCGCATCCCATCAGTTATAGCTTTGTCCATTTCACTTACAGATAAGCTAAAAATTGGAACAATAGAAGCTGATTATGGAATTGTGGGACATCTAGTTGTTAAAGAAAAATTCCAAGCACCACCAAAAAAAGCGGACATAGCTTATCATTTGAAGTTAAATGATCCCAATAATTTTGAAGAGTTTGAAGAGGGAGATGTTGTTGGATTTTTTGAGCATGAGGGCACTGGCGATACATATATTAAAAGATTGACAGTGGAAAACAAAGACAAAATTGTCCATGCAGGTGTCATAAGTCGTTCTGCATTTCTAGAAGGCAACAGATCAATGGAAGACGATGGTAAATTACTAATATTATTTGCATGATGCACTCATGTAACAACGATTAAGAGTATAAACCTTTGCACGAGAAGACACTCGAAAAGCGTATTTATTATATAGCCAAACACTTAGTCAGTTCGGGGTTTCTTTATAAAACCCTTCTATTTCAGGCTTCTTTCGGCCTAAAAAACATGCCGCCATCTTGTTTTTTCTCTACTGCTACGATATGAGGTGATAGCCTATAGTAGGAGCCAATCAATAATTGATAAATAAATATATATACAGGGGGTGACCAAAAAAAAGTGGCCCCCCATAAAAAGTAATAAACTCGTTACTTTTTGAAGAAAGTGCTTAGAAATGTTTTGTTTTTTTGTATTATTTGGGCAGTTTTGTGGTGTGAGTTCAAAATGTTATTCTAAGCAATAGACTGGTAAATAAATTGAATTTGGAGGGTTTTAACAAAAAATCAATATGGCATTTTAAAATCAAATTTTCACCAAAGAGTTCGAGTACTTTTTACAACAAATGGTTTATTAGGCGGAAAATGTTGAGTAAAGTAAAATGGCTAAAATAATCAGTAAATTCCATATCGTGTAACAAATTTCATCATATATAGGTAGAGTTTAAATACTAAATAATATAGTCTTCTTTCAGTGTATATGAGTTATGGCTACAGAAATAGATAGTGCACCCCAAAAGCAAATATACAGAGCCGACACCAGCAGATATATACTAATACAATACCATAAAATTGTTTTCTTGTGTAAACAATTCCTCATTTCACTTAAATCTATAGAAGAATCTCATATTCGGGTATAATTTTAGTTTTTAATAATTTTTTTCAAATCTCTAGAAAAGTTAAATCACATAAGACAAACTACAAAGATTGCTTGCTACATATTAGTCTTTCTAGATTTATTTCATATTTTTACATTTTATTTCGTGTCAATTTGTGCAGAGTTAAACACTTGCAATGATAATAATTTAATAATTTAGTGTGTTTGGTTAAAAAATGGCCATCTTGAATTCAGAGCAAAAACCCTCCAAAAACAATTTATCTACCAGTTTTATTGCATAGAATAACAATTCGAACTCACAAGTCCACAAAACTGCCCAAATAATACAAAAAAACAAAACATTTCTAACACTTTCTGAACACAAATGACAAAAAGTAACGAGTTTATTACTTTTTATGGGGGGTCACTTTTTTTTGGTCACCCCCTGTATATATATATATATATATATATATATATATATATATATATATATATATATATATATATATATATATATATATATATATATATATATATAGGTAATATTTGGCATTTCACTCGATCAAACTACATGTTGAAAGGATTTATGGTGAAGGAAAATTTCGAGTGTTGGAATACATACATTTTTAGACCAAACCGGGACCAGTTGCGAAAAATGCAACTTAGCGGCCTTCCGGTAGGAATTGAACCCGCGACCCTGCGATTGCTAGTTGCAGTGCTCTGACCACTGAGCTACGGAAGCCGTTGCCAAGAGCCTAGTCACGAGTTCTGTATATATGGTGGTAATGCCGGGATAAGATTCTGGGTTTATTATAGGTAATATTTGGCATTTCACTCGATCAAACTACATGTTGAAAGGATTTATGGTGAAGGAAAATTTCGAGTGTTGGAATACATACATTTTAAGACCAAACCGGGACCAGTTGCGAAAAATGCAACTTAGCGGCCTTCCGGTAGGAATTGAACCCGCGACCCTGCGATTGCTAGTGCAGTGCTCTGACCACTGAGCTACGGAAGCCGTTGCCAAGAGCCTAGCTAGTCACGAG